>CM075673.1:168874166-168904166 GCA_037962975.1 Clitoria ternatea
CCTAAACATAAAATCCAAAACCCTAAACCCTAAACCCTAAACCCTAAACCATAAACCCTAGACCCTTAACCCTAGACCCTAAACCCTAAACCCTAAACGCAAACCCCTAAACATTAAACCCTAGACCCTAAACCCTAACCCCTAAACTCTAGACCCTAAACCTTAACCCCTAAACCATAAACCCTAAACCTAAACCCTAAATCCTACACCCCAAACCCTAAACCCTAGACCCTAGACCATAAACCCTAAACCCTAGACCCTGGACCCTAAACCATAGACCCCAGCCCTAAACCCTAAACCCTAAACCCTAAACCCAAAAACCTAAACACTAAACCCTAAACCCTAACCCTTGAACCCTAAACCCTAGACCATAACCCCTAAACCCTAAACCCTCGACCCTAGACCCTAAACACTAAACCCTAAACCCTAAACCCTAAACTCGAACCCGAATTTCTAAACCCAAATCCTAAACCCCACACCTTGAACCCCAAACCCCAAACCCCAAACCCTAAACTATATACCCTAAAACCTAAACCTAAAAGCTAAACCCTAAACCCTAAACGCTAAACCCTACACCCCAAACACTAAATCCCAAACCCTAAACCCAAAACCCTAAACCCTAAACCTTAAACCCAAACCCCCAAACCCCAAACCCCAAGTCCTAAACCCTACACCCCAAACCCTAAACCCAAAACCCAAGCCCCAAACCCCAAACCCCAAACCCTAAACCCTGAACCCCAAACCTTAAACCCCAAACCCTAAACCCCAAACCTTAAACCCTACACCCCAAACCCCAAACATAAACCCCAAACCCTAACCCCTAAACCCTAAATCATAGACCCTAAACCGTAAATCCTAAACCCTAAACCCCAAACCCTAAACCCTAAACCTGAAACATAAGACCTGAATATCTAAACCTAAACCCTAAACTCCAAACCCCAAACCCTAAACCCTAAACCCTAAACCCTAAACACTAACCCATAGACCCTAACCCTTAAACCCTCAACCCTAACCCTAACCCTTAAACCCTAACCCTTGGACCATAAACCCTAAACCCTCGACCCTAAATCCTAGACCCTAAACCCTAACCCCTAACCCCTAAACCCTAACCTCTAGACCCTAAACCCTAAACCCTAACCCCTAAACCATAACCCCTAACCCTAAACCCTAACCCCTAAACCCTAAACCCTAAACCCTCACCCTAGACAATAAACCCTAGACCCTAGACCCTAAACCCTAGACCCTGGACCCTAGACCCTAGACCTTAGACCTTAAACCCTAAACCTTAAACCCTAAACCCTAAACACAAACCCCTAAACGTTAAACCCTAGACCCTAACACTAACCCCAAGACCCTAGACCCTAAACCTTAACCCCTAAAACCTAAACCCTAGACCTCAAACCCTAGACCCTAGACCCTAGACCCCGAACCCTAGACCCTAGACCCAAAACCTTAAACCCTAAACCCTAAACCCTAAATCCTAACCCCTAACCCCTAAACCCTAAACCCTAGACCATAAACCCTAAAACCTACACCCTAAACCCTAGACCCTAAACCATAAACCATAATCCCTAACCCCTAACCCCTAACCCCTGAACCCTAACCCCTAGACCCCTAAACCCTAAACCCTAAACCCTAAAACCTAGACCATAGACCCTAAACCCTAAAACCTAAACCCTAGACCCTAAACCATAAAGCCTAACCCCAAACCCTAAAGCCTAAACACTAAACCTTAACCTCCAAACCCTAAACCCCCAACCCTAAACCCCAAACCCTAAACCCCAACCGCAAAACCCTAAACCCTAAACCCTAAACAATAAAGCCTAACCCCAAACACTAAACCCAAAACCCAAAACCCAAAACCTGAAACCCTAAATCCAAAACCTGAAACCCAAAACCCTAAACCCTAAACACGAAACCCTAAACCCTAAACCCTAAACACTAAACCCTAAACCCTAAACCCTAAACCTTAACCCCTAAACCCTAAACCCTAAACCATAAACCCTAAACCCTAGACCCTAAACCCTAGACCCTAAACCCTAACCCCTAACCCCTAACCCTAACCCTAAACCCTAGACCCTAACCCCTAAACCCAAGACCCTAGACCCTAGACCTTAAACCCTAAACCCTAAACCCTAAACCCTAACCTGTAAATCCTAAACACTAAACCCTAAACACTAAACCCTAAAATCTAAACCCTAACCCCTAAACCTTAAACCTGAGACCCTAAACCCTAAACCCTAGACCCTAGACCCTAGACCCTAGACCCTAACCCCTAAACCTTAACCCCTAAACCCTAGACCCTAAACCCTGAACCCTGAACCCTAACCCCTAAACCCTAAACCCTAAACACTAACCCATACACCCTAACCCTTAAACCCCCAACCCTAACCCCTAACCTTTAAACCCTAACCCTTGGACCATAAACCCTAAACCCTCGACCCTAAATCCTAGACCCTAAACCCTAACCCCTAAACCCTAAACCCTAACCTCTAGACCCTAAACCCTAAACCCTAACCCCTAAACCATAACCCCTAACCCTAAACCCTAACCCCTAAACCCTAAACCCTAACCCTAAACCATAAACCCTAGACCATAGACCCTAAACCCTAGACCCTGGACCCTAGACCCTAGACCTTAGACCTTAAACCCTAAACTTTAAACCTTAGACCCTAAACCCTAAACCATAATCCTTAAACCCTAAACCCTAAACACAAACCCCTAAACGTTAAACCCTAGACCCTAAACACTAACACCTAGACCCTAGACCCTAAACCTTAACCCCTAAACCCTAAACCCTAGACCTCAAACCCTAGACTCTAGACCCTAGACCCTATACCCCGAACCCTAGACCCTAGACCCCAGACCCTAAACCCTAAACCCTAAACCCTAACCCCTAAACCCTAAACCCTAGACCTTAGACCATAAACCCTAAAACCTAAAACCTAAACCCTAGACCCTAAACCATAAACCATAATCCCAAACCCCTAACCCCTAACCCCTGAACCCTAACCCCTAGACCCCTAAACCCGAAACCCGAAACCTTAAACCCTAAACCCGAGACCCAAAACCCAAAACCCGAAACCTGAAACCCTAAACATAAAATCCAAAACCCTAAACCCTAAACCCTAAACCCTAAACTATAAACCCTAGACCCTTAACCCTAGACCCTAAACCCTAAACCCTAAACGCAAACCCCTAAACATTAAACCCTAGACCCTAAACCCTAACCCCTAAACCCTAGACCCTAAACCTTAACCCCTAAACCATAAACCCTAAACCTAAACCCTAAATCCTACACCCCAAACCCTAAACCCTAGACCCTAGACCATAAACCCTAAACCCTAGACCCTGCACCATAAACCATAGACCCCAGCCCTAAACCCTAAACCCTAAACCCTAAACCCTAAACCCAAAAACCTAAACACTAAACCCTAAACCCTAAACCCTAACCCTTGAACCCTAAACCCTAGACCATAACCCCTAAACCCTAAACCCTCGACCCTAGACCCTAAACACTAAACCCTAAACCCTAAACCCTAAACTCGAACCCGAATTTCTAAACCCAAATCCTAAACCCCACACCTTGAACCCCAAACCCCAAACCCCAAACCCTAAACTATACACCCTAAAACCTAAACCTAAAAGCTAAACCTTAAACCCTAAACGCTAAACCCTACACCCCAAACACTAAATCCAAAACCCTAAACCCAAAACCCTAAACCCTAAACCCTAAACCTTAAACCCAAACCCCCAAACCCCAAACCCTAAATCCTAAACCCTACACCCCAAACCCTAAACCCAAAACCCAAGCCCCAAACCCTAAACCCCAAACCCTAAACCCTGAACCCCAAACCTTAAACCCCAAACCCTAAACCCCAAACCCTAAACCCCAAACATAAACCCCAAACCCTAACCCCTAAACCCTAAATCCTAGACCCTAAACCGTAAATTCTAAACCCTAAACCCCAAACCCTAAACCCTAAACCTGAAACATGAGACCTGAATATCTAATCCTAAACCCTAAACCCTAAACCCCAAACCCTAAACCCCAAACCCTAAACCCTAAACCACAAACCCTAAACCATAAACCTCAAACCCTAAACCCTAAACCCTAAACCCTAAACCCTAAACCATAAACCCTAAACCCTAAACCCCAAAACCTACAACATAAACCCTAAACCCTAAACCATAAACCATAAACCCTAGACCCTAGACCCTAAAACCTTAAACCTAAACACTAAACCCTAACCCTTAACCTCTAAACCTTAAACCTTAGACCCTAACCTCTAAGCCCTAAACCCTAGACCCTAAACCATAAAGCCTAACCCCAAACCGTAAACCCTAAAACCTTTACCTCCAAACCCTAGACCCCCAACCCTAAACCCCAAACCCTAATCCCTAACCCCAAAACCCTAAACCCTAAACCCTAAACCCTAAACCATAAAGACTAAACCAAAACCCTAAACTTGAAACCCTAAACCCTAAACCATAAACCCTAAACCCTAAACCCTAAACCCAAACCCTAAACCCGAAACCTTAAACCCTAAACCTGAAACCCTAAACCCTAACCCAAAACCCTAAACCCGAAACCCAAAACCTTAAACCCTAAACCCTAAACCCCAAAACCCTAAACCCTAAACCCTAAACCCCAAACCCCAAACATAAACCCCAAACCATAACCCCTAAACCCCAAATCTCAAACCCTAAACCACAAATCCTAAACCCTAAACCCCAAACCCTAAACCCTAAACCCTAAACCTAAAACATAAGACCTGAATATCTAAACCTAAACCCTAAACTCCAAACCCCAAACCCCAAACCCTAAACACTAAACCCTAAACCATAAACCCTAAAACCTATAACATAAACCCTAAACCCTAAACCCTAAACCCTAACCCCTAACCCTAAACCCTAAACCCCAAATCCTAAACCCTAAACCCTAAACCCCAAACCCCAAACCCAAACCCCAAACCCCAAACCCCAAACCCTAAACCCTAAACCCTAAAACCTACAACATAAACCCTAAACTCTAAGCCATAAACACTAAACCCTAGACCCTAGACCCTAAAACCTAAAACCTAAACACTAAACCCTAACCCCTAACCCCTAAACCCTAAACCTTAAACCCTAGACCCTAACCTCTAAACCCTAAACCCTAGACCCTAAACCATAAAGCCTAACCCCAAACCCTAAACCCTAAAACCTTTACCTCCAAACCCTAGACCCCCAACCCTAAACCCTAAACCCTAAATCCTAAATCCTACACCCCAAACCCTAAACCCAAAACCCAAGCCCCAAACCCCAAACCCTAAACCCTAAACCCTAAACCCCAAATCTTAAACCCCAAACCCCAAACCCCAAACATAAACCCCAAACCCTAACCCCTAAACCCCAAATCTCAAACCCTAAACCGCAAATCCTAAACCCTAAACCCCAAACCCTAAACCCTAAACCTGAAACATGAGACCTGAATATCTAAACCTAAACCCTAAACTCCAAACCCCAAACCCCAAACCCTAAACCCTAAACCCTAAAGCCTAAAGCCTAAACCCCAAACCCTAAACCCTAACCCACAAACCCTAAACCCCAAACCCCAAACCCTAAACCCCAAACCCTAAACCCTAAACCCTAAACCCTAAACCCTAAACGCTAAACCCTAAACCCCAAACCCCAAACCGTAAAACCTAAACCCTAAACCCTAAACCCTAAAACCTACAACATTAACCCTAAACCCTAACCCATAAACCCTAAACCCTAGACCCTAGACCCTAAAACCTTAAACCTAAACACTAAACCCTAACCCCTAACCTCTAAACCCTAAACCCTAGACCCTAACCTCTAAGCCCTAAACCCTAGACCCTAAACCATAAAGCCTAACCCCAAACCCTAAACCCTAAAACCTTTACCTCCAAAACCTAGACCCCCAACCCTAAACCCCAAACCCTAATCCCTAACCCCAAAACCCTAAACCCTAAACCCTAAACCCTAAACCATAAAGACTAAACCAAAACCCTAAACTTGAAACCCTAAACCCTAAACCATAAACCATAAACCCTAAACCCTAAACCCAAACCCAAAACCCGAAACCCTAAACCCTAAACCTAAAACCCTAAACCCTAAACCCTAACCCAAAACCCTAAACCCAAAACCCTAAACCCTAAACCCCAAACCTTAAACCCTAAACCCTAAACCCTAGACCATAGACCCTAAACCCTAGTCCCTAAACGCTAAACCCTAAACCCTAAACCCTAAACCCCAAACCCTAAACCCTAAACACCAAACCCCAAACCCTAAACCCCAAACCCTAAACCATAACCCATAAACCCTAAACCGTAAACCCTAAACACTAAACCCTAAACCCTAAACCCTAAACCCTAAAACCTAAACCATAAACCCTAACCCCTAAACCCTAAACCCTAACCCCTAAACCCTAAACACCAAACCCTAAACCCTAAAACCCTAAACCCTAAAACCCTAAACCCTAAACCCTAAACCCTAAACCCTAAACCCTAAACCCTAGCCCATAAACGCTAAACCCTAAACCCTAAACCCTAATCCCCAAACCCTAATCCCTAAACCCCAAACCCCAAACCCTAAACCCTAAACCCTAAACCATAAACTCTAAACCCTAAACCCTAAACCCTAAACACTAAACTCTAAACCCTAAACCCTAAACCCTAAACCATAAACCCTAAACCCTAAACCCTAAACCCTAACCCCTAACCGCTAAACCCTAAACCCTAAACCCTAAACCTAAAACCTAAAACATAAACCCTAAACCCTAAACGCTAAACCCTACACCCCAAACACTAAATCCCAAACCCTAAACCCAAAACCCTACTCCCCAAACCCTTAGCCCTAAACCCTAACCCCCAAACCCCAAACCCCAAACCCCAAATCCTAAGCCCTACACCCCAAACCCTAAACCCAAAACCCAAGCCCCAAACCCCAAACCCTAAACCCTAAACCCTGAACCCCAAACCTTAAACCCAAAACCCCAAACCCCAAACCCCAAACATAAACCCCAAACCCTAACCCCTAAACCCCAAATCTCAAACCCTAAACCGCAAATCCTAAACCCTAAACCCCAAACCCTAAACCCTAAACCCTAAACCTGAAACATGAGACCTGAATATCTAAACCTAAACCCTAAACTCCAAACCCCAAACCCCAAACCCTAAACACTAAACCCTAAACCATAAACCCTAAAACCTATAACATAAACCCTAAACCCTAAACCCTAAACCCTAAACCCCAAACCCCAAACCCTAAACCCTAAACCCTGAACCCCAAACCTTAAACCCAAAACCCCAAACCCCAAACCCCAAACATAAACCCCAAACCCTAACCCCTAAACCCCAAATCTCAAACCCTAAACCGCAAATCCTAAACCCTAAACCCCAAACCCTAAACCCTAAACCCTAAACCTGAAACATGAGACCTGAATATCTAAACCTAAACCCTAAACTCCAAACCCCAAACCCCAAACCCTAAACACTAAACCCTAAACCATAAACCCTAAAACCTATAACATAAACCCTAAACCCTAAACCCTAAACCCTAACCCCTAACCCTAAACCCTAAACCCCAAACCCTAAACCCTAAACCCTAAACCCCAAACCCCAAACCCCAAACCCCAAACCCTAAACCCTAAACCCTAAACCCTAAACCCTAAACCCCAAACCCTAAACCCTAAACCCTAAACCCTAAACCCTACAACATAAACCCTAAACTCTAAGCCATAAACACTAAACCCTAGACCCTAGACCCTAAAACCTAAAACCTAAACACTAAACCCTAACCCCTAACCCTTAAACCCTAAACCCTAAACCCTAGACCCTAACCTCTAAACCCTAAACCCTAGACCCTAAACCATAAAGCCTAATCCCAAACCCTAAACCCTAAAACCTTTACCTCCAAACCCTAGACCCCCAACCCTAAACCCTTAACCCTAAATCCTAAATCCTACACCCCAAACCCTAAACACAAAACCCAAGCCCCAAACCCCAAACCCTAAACCCTAAACCCCAAATCTTAAACCCCAAACCCCAAACCCCAAACCCCAAACCCCAAACATAAACCCCAAACCCTAACCCCTAAACCCCAAATCTCAAACCCTAAACCGCAAATCCTAAACCCTAAACCCCAAACCCTAAACCGTTAACCTGAAACATAAGACCTGAATATCTAAACCTAAACCCTAAACTCCAAACCCCAAACCCCAGACCCTAAACCCTAAAGCCTAAACCCTAAAGCCTAAAGCCTAAACCCCAAACCCTAAACCCTAAACCACAAACCCTAAACCCCAAACCCCAAACCCCAAACCCTAAACCCTAAACCCTAAACCCTAAACCCTAAACACTAAACCCTAAACCCCAAACCCCAAACCGTAAAACCTAAACCCTAAACCCTAAACCCTAAAACCTACAACATAAACCCTAAACCTTAAACCATAAACCCTAAACCCTAGACCCTAGACCTTAAAACCTTAAACCTAAACACTAAACCCTAACCCCTAACCTCTAAACCCTAAACCCTAGACCCTAACCTCTAAGCCTTAAACCCTAGACCCTAAACCATAAAGCCTAACCCCAAACCCTAAACCCTAAAACCTTTACCTCCAAACCCTAGACCGCCAACCCTAAACCCCAAACCATAATCCCTAACCCCAAAACCCAAAACCCAAAACCCTAAACCCTAAACCATAAAGACTAAACCGAAACCCTAAACTTGAAACCCTAAACCCTAAACCATAAACCCTAAACCCTAAACCCTAAACCCAAACCCAAAACCCGAAACCCTAAACCCTAAACCTGAAACCCTAAACCCTAAACCCTAACCCAAAACCCGAAACCCTAAACCCTAAACCCTAAACCCTAGACCCTAGACACTAAACACTAAACCCTAAACCCTAATCCCCAAACCCTAAACCCTAAACCCCAAACCCCAAACCCTAAACCATAACCCCTAAACCCTAAACCCTAAACCCTAAACACTAAACCCTAAACCCCAAACCCTAAACCCTAAACCCTAAACCATAAACCCTAACCCCTAAACCCTAAACCCTAACCCCTAAAAGCTAAACCCTAAACCATAAACCATAACCCCTAAACCCTAGACCCTAACCCATAGACCCTAAACCCTAGACCCTAAACCTTTAACCCTAAACCCTATACCCTAAACCCTAGACACTAACTCTAAACCCTAAACCCTGGACCCTAAACCATAGACCCCAGACCCTAAACTCTAAACCCTAAACCATAAACCCTATACCCTAAACGCTAAACCATAACCACTAAACCCTAAACCCTAAACCCTAAACCCTAGACCAAAAATAAAAAAACCTAAACACTAAACCCTAAACCCTAAACCCTAACCCTAAACCCTAAACCCTAAACCCTAAACCCTAGACCCTAACTTTTAAACCCTAAACCCTAAACCCTAAACCATAAAGCCTAACCCCAAGCATTAAACCCTAAAACCTTTACCTCCAAACCGTAGACCCCCACCCCTAAACCCTAAACCCTAAACCTTAAACCCTAAACTCTAAACCCTCAACCCTCAACCCTCAACCCTCAAACCTCAACCCTCAACCCTCAACCCTAAACCCTAAACCCTAAACCCTAAACCCTAAACCCCTAAACCCTAAACCCTAAACCCTAAACCATAAACCCTAAACCCTAAACCCTAAACCCCTAAACACTACACCCCTAAACCCTCAACCCTAAACCCTAAACACTAAACCCTAAGCCCCTAAACCCCTCATCCTACACCCCTACACCCCTACACCCTACACTCTACACCCCTAAACCCCTAAACCCCTAACCCCTAACCCCTAACCCCTAAACCCTAAACCCTAAACCCTAAACCCCAAACCCTAAACCCAAACCCTAAACCCAAAACCCTAAACCCTAAACCTGAAACCCTAAACCCTAAACCCTAACCCAAAACCCTAAACCTAAAACCGTAACCCAAAACCCTAAACCCTAAACCCCAAACCCTAAACCCTAAACCCTAAATCCTAGACCCTAGACCATAGACCCTAAAACCTAGCCCCTAAACGCTAAACCCTAAACCCTAAACCCTAAACCCTGATCCCCAAACCCTAAACCCTAAACCCCAAACCCCAAACCCCAAACCCCAAACCCTAAACCATAACCCCTAAACCCTAGACCCTAAACACTAAACCCTAGACCCTAGACCCTAAACCCTAAACCCTAAACCCTAAACCCTAAACCCTAAACCCTAAACCCTAACCCCTAACCCCTAAACCCTAAACCCTAAACCCTAACCCCTAAACCCTAGACCCTAACCCATAGACCCTAAACCCTAGACCCTAAACCCTTAACCCTAAACCCTAGACCCTAAACCCTAGACCCTAACTCTAAACCCTAAACCCTAGACCCTAAACCATAGACCCCAGACCCTAAACCATAAACCCTAAACCATAAACCCTAAACCCTAAACCCTAAACCCTAACCACTAACCCCTAAACCCTAAACCCTAAACCCTAAACCCTAAACCCTAGACCAAAAACCCAAAAACCTAAACACTAAACCCTAAACCCAAAACCCTAACCCTTAAACCCTAAACCCTAGACCCTAACCCCTAAACCCTAAACTCGGGACCCTAGACCCTAAACAATAAACCCTAGACCCTAAACCCTAAACCCTAAACCCTAACCCAAAACCCTAAACCTGAAACCCTAAACCTTAAACCCTAAATCCTAAACCCCAAACCCTAAACCCTAAACACTAAACCCTAGACCCTAGGCCATAGACCCCTAAAACCTAGCCCCTAAACGCTAAACCCTAAACCCTAAACCCTAAACCCCAAACCCTAAACCCTAAACCCTAAACCCTAAACCCTAAACCCTAAACCCTAACCCTTGAATCCTAAACCCTAGACCCTAACCCCTAAACCCTAAACCCGGGACCCTAGACCCTAAACACTAAACCCTAGACCCTAAACCCTAAACCCTAAACCCTAAACCCAACCCCAAAACCCTAGACCTGAAACCCTAAACCTTAAACCCTAAACCTTAAAACCTAAACCCTAAACCCTAAACACTAAACCCTAGACCCTAGACCATAGACCCTAAAACCTAGCCCCTAAACGCTAAACCCTAAACCCTAAACCCTAAACCCTAAACCCTAAACCCTAAACCCTAAACCCCAAACCCCAAACCCCAAACCCCAATCCCTAAACCATAACCCCTAAACCCTAGACCCTAAACACTAAATCATATACCCTAGACCCTAAACCCTAAACCCTAAACCCTAAACCATAAACCCTAACCCCTAAACCCTAAACCATAACCCCTAACCCCTAAACCCTAAACCATAAACCCTAACCCCTAAACCCTAGACCCTAACCCATAGACCCTAAACCCAAGACCCTAATCCCTTAACCATAAACCCTAGACCCTAAACCCTAGACCCTAACTCTAAACCCTAAACCCTGGACCCTAAACCATAGACCCCGGACCCTAAACCCTAAACCCTAACCCATAAACCCTAAACCCTAAACCCTAAAACCTACAACATAAACCCTAAACCATAAACCCTAAAACCTAAACACTAAACCCTAACCCCTAAACCCTAAACCCTAGGCCCTAACCTCTAAACCCTAAACCCTAGACCCTAAACCATAAAGCCTAACCCCAAACCCTAAACCCTAAAACCTTTACCTCCAAACCCTCAACCCCCAACCCTAAACCCCAAACCCTAACCCCTAACCCCAAAACCCTAAACCCTAAACCCCTAAACCCAAACCCTAAACCCGAAACCCTAAACCCTAAACCTGAAACCCTAAACCCTAAACCCAAAACGCTAAACCCAAAACCCAAAACCCTAAACCTGAAATCCTAAACCTTAAACCTTAAACCCTAAACCCTAAACCCTAAACCCTAAACCCTAGACCATAGACCCTAAACCCTAGCCCCTAAACATTAAACCCTAAACCCTAAACCCTAAACCATAAACCCCAAACCCCAAACCCTAAACCCTAAACCCCAAACCCTAAACCCTAACCCCTAAACCATAGACCCTAAACACTAAACCCTAAACCCTATGCCATAAACCCTAAACCCTAAACCATAAACCCTAACCCCAAACCCCTAACCCCCAAACCCTAAACCATAAACCCTAACCCCTAAACCCTAGACCCTAATCCATAGACCCTAAACCCTAAACCCTAAACCCTTAACCCTAAACCCTACACCCTAGACCCTAAACCCTAGACCCTAACTCCTAAACCCTAAACCATAAACCATAAACCCTAAACCCTAGACCCTAACCCTAAACCCTAATCCCCAAAGCCTAAAGCCTAAACCCTAACCCCTTAACGCTAAACCCTAAACGCTAACCCCTGGACCCTAACCCCTAAACCCTAAACCCTAAACCTTAACCCCTAAACCCTAAACCCTAAATCCTAGACCCCAAACCCTAGACCCTAGACCCTAGACCCTAAACCCTAAACCCTAGACACTAGACCATAAACCATAGACCCCAGACCCGAAACCCTAAACCATAAACCCTAAACCATAAACCCTAAACCCTAGACCCTAAACCCTAAACCCTAGACCGAAAACCCAAAAACCTAAACACGAAACCCTACACCCTAAACCCTAACCCTTAAACCCTAAACCCTAAACCATAAAGCCTAACCCCAAACGCTAAACCCTAAAACCTTTACCTCCAAACCCTAGACCCCCCACGCTAAACCCCAAACCCTAATCCCTAACCCCAAAACCCAAAACCCTAAACCCTAAACCTTAAACCATAAAGACTAAACCGAAACCCTAAACTTGAAACCCTAAACCCTAAACCATAAACCCTAAACCCTAAACCCTAAACCCAAACCCTAAACCCGAAACCCTAAACCCTAAACCTAAAACCCTAAACCCTAAACCCTAACCCAAAACCCTAAACCTTAAACCCTAAACCTTAAACCCTAAACCCCAAACCCTAAACCCTAAACCCTAAACCCTAAACCCTAGACCCTAGACCCTAGACCCTAAACCCTAGCCACTAACACTAAACCCTAAACCCTAAACCCTAAACCCTAAGCCCAAAACCCAAAACCCTAAACCCCAAACCCTAAACCCCAAACCCCAAACCCTAAACCATAACCCCTAAACCCTAAACCCTAAACCCTAAACACTGAACCCTAAACCCTAGACCATAAACCATAAATCCTAAACCCTAAACCATAAACCCTAACCCCTAAACCCTAAACCCTAACCCCTAACCCCTAAACCCTAAACCATAAACCATAACCCTTAAACCCTAGACCCTAACCCATAGACCCTAAACCCTAGACCCTAAACCATTAACCCTAAACCTTAGACCCTAAACCCTAGACCCTAACTCTAAACCCTAAACCCTGGACCCTAAACCATAGACCCCAGACCCTAAACCCTAAACCCTAAACCCTAAACCCTAACCACTAACCCCTAAACCCTAAACCCTAAACCATAGACCCTAAACTCTAAACCCTAGACCCTAGACCAAAAACCCAAAAACCTAAACCCTAAACCCTAAACCCTAAACCCTAACCCTTGAACCCTAAACCCTAGACCCTAACCCCTAAACCCTAAACCCGGGACCCTAGACCCTAAACACTAAACCCTAGACCCTAAACCCTAAACCCTAAACCCAAACCCAAAACCCTAGACCTGAAACCCTAAACCTTAAACCCTAAACCATAAAACCTAAAACCTAAACCCTAAACCCTAAACCCTAAACACTAAACCCTAGACCCTAGACCATAGACCCTAAAACCTAGCCCCTAAACCCTAAACCCTAAACCCTAAACCCTAAACCCTAATCCCCAAACCGTAAACCCTAAACCCCAAACCCTAAACCCCAAACCCCAAACCCTAAACCATAACCCCTAAACCCTAGACCCTAAACACTAAACCCTAAACCCTAGACCCTAAACCCTAACCCCTAAACCATAAACCCTAACCCCTAAACCCTAACCCCTAACCCCTAAACCCTAAACCATAAACCCTAACCCCTAAACCATAGACCCTAACCCATAGACCCTAAACCCTAGACCCTAATCCCTTAACCCTAAACCCTAGATCCTAAACCCTAGACCCTAACTCTAAACCCTAAACCCTGGACCCTGAACCATAGACCCCAGACCCTAAACCCTAAACCATAAACCCTAAACCCTAAACCCTAAACCCTAAAACCTACAACATAAACCCTAAACCATGAACCCTAAAACCTAAACACTAAACCCTAACCCCTAAACCCTAAACCCTAGGCCCTAACCTCTAAACCCTAAACCCTAGACCCTAAACCATAAAGCCTAACCCCAAACCCTAAACCCTAAAACCTTTACCTCCAAACCCTCAACCCCCCAACCCTAAACCCCAAACCCTAACCCCTAACCCCAAAACCCTAAACCCGAAACCCCTAAACCCAAACCCTAAACCTAAAACCCTAAACCCTAACCCTAAACCTAAAACCCTAAACCCTAAACCCTAAACGCTAAACCCAAAACCCAAAACCCTAAACCTAAAATCATAAACCTTAAACTCTAAACCCTAAACCCTAAACCCTAAACCCTAGACCCTAGACCATAGACCATAAACCCTAGCCCCTAAACATTAAACCCTAAACCCTAAACCTTAAACCATAAACACTAAACCCTAAACCCCAAACCCCAAACCCTAAACCCTAACCCCTAAACCATAGACCCTAAACACTAAACCCTAAACCCTAAGCCCTAAACCCTAAACCCTAAACCCTAAACCATAAACCCTAACCCCAACCCCCTAAACCCTAAACCCTAAACCATAAACCCTAACCCCCTAAACCCTAGACCCTAAACCCTAGACCCTAAACCCTAGACCCTAAACCCTTAACCGTAAACCCTAGACCCTAGACCCTAAACCCTAGACCCTAACTCCTAAACCGTAAACCATAAACCATAAACCCTAAACCCTAGACCCTAAACCCTAGACCCTAATCCCCAAAGCCTAAAGCCTAAAGCCTAAACCCTAACCCCTAAACGCTAAACCCTAAACACTAACCCCTAGACCCTAACCCCTAAACCCCTAAACCCTAAACCCTAAACCTTAACCCCTAAACCCTAAACCCTAAATCCTAGACCCCAAACCCTAGACCCTAGACCCTAGACCCTAAACCCTAAACCCTAGACCCTGGACCCTAAACCATAGACCCCAGACTCGAAACCCTAAACCATAAACCCTAAACCCTAAACCCTAGACCATAAACCCTAAACCCTAGACCCTAGACCGAAAACCCAAAAACCTAAACACTAAACCCTACACCCTAAACCCTAACCCTTGAACCCTAAACCCTAGACCCTAACCCCTAAACCCTAGACCCAAGACCCTAAACCCTAAACCCTAAACCCTAAACCCTAAACCCTAAACCCTATACCCCAAACACTAAATCCTAAACCCTAAACCCTAACCCCTAAACCCTAAACCCTAACCCCCAAACCCCAAACCCCAAACCCCAAATCCTAAACCCTACACCCCAAACCCTAAACCCAAAACCCAAGCCCCAAACCCCAAACCCTAAACCCTAAACCCTGAACCCCAAACCTTAAACCCCAAACCCCAAACCCCAAATCCCAAACATAAACCCCAAACCCTAACCCCTAAACCCCAAATCCCAAACCCTAAACCACAAATCCTAAACCCTAAAACCCAAACCCTAAATCCAAAACCTGAAACATGAGACCTGAATATCTAAACCTAAACCCTAAACTCCAAACCTCAAACCCCAAACCCTAAACCCTAAACCCTAAACCCTAAAACCTACAACATAAACCATAAACCATGAACCCTAAACCCTAAACACTAAACCATAACCCCTAAACCCTAAACACTAAACCCTAAACCCCAAACCCTAAACCCTAGACCCTAGGCCCTAAACCCTAGCCCCTAAACCCTAACCCCTAACCCCTAAACCCTAAACCATAAACCATAACCCTTAAACCCTAGACCCTAACCCATAGACCCTAAACCCTAGACCCTAAACCCTTAACCCTAAACCCTAGACCCTAAACCCTAGACCCTAACTCTAAACCCTAAACCCTGGACCGTAAACCATAGACCCCAGACCCTAAACCCTAAACCCTAAACCCTAACCACTAAACCCTAAACCCTAAACCCTAAACCATAGACCCTAAACTCTAAACCCTAGACCCTAGACCAAAAACCCAAAACCCTAAACACTAAACCCTAAACCCTAAACCCTAACCCTTGAACCCTAAACCCTAGACCCTAACCCCTAAACCCTAAACCTGGGACCCTAGACCCTAAACACTAAACCCTAGACCCTAAACCCTAAACCCTAAACCCTAAACCCAAACCCAAAACCCTAGACCTGAAACCCTAAACCTTAAACCCTAAACCTTAAAACCTAAACCCTAAACCCTAAACCCTAAACCCTAAACACTAAACATTAGACCCTAGACCATAGACCCTAAAACCTAGCCCCTAAACGCTAAACCCTAAACCCTAAACCCTAAACCCTAAACCCTAATCCCCAAACCCTAAACCCTAAACCCCAAACCCTAAACCCCAAACCCCAAACCCTAAACCATAACCCCTAAACCCTAGACCCTAAACACTTAACCCTAAACCCTAAACCCTAAACCCTAAACCCTAACCCCTAAACCATAAACCCTAACCCCTAAACCCTAAACCCTAACCCCTAACCCCTAAACCCTAAACCATAAACCCTAACCCCTAAACCCTAGACCCTAACCCATAGACCCTAAACCCTAGACCCTAATCCCTTAACCCTAAACCCTAAACCCTAAACCCTAGACCCTAACTCTAAACCCTAAACCCTGGACCCTGAACCATAGACCCCGGACCCTAAACCCTAAACCATAAACCCTAAACCCTAAACCCTAAACCCTAAAACCTACAACATAAACCCTAAACCATGAACCCTAAAACCTAAACACTAAACCCTAACCCCTAAACCCTAAACCCTAAACCCTAAACCTCAAACCCATACCCTAAACCCTAAACCCTAAATCCTAAACCCTAAACCCTAAACACTAAACCCCAAACCCTAAACTCTAAACCCTAAACCATAAACCCTAAACCATAAACCCTAAACCCTAGACCATAGACCCCTAAACCCTAACCCCTAAACCCTAACCCCTAAACCCTAACCCCTAACCCTAGACCCTAAACCCTAGACCCTAAACCCTTAACCCTAAACCCTAGACCCTAAACCCTAGACCCCAACTCTAAACCCTAAAACCTGGACCCTAAACCATAGACCCCAGACCCTAAACCCTAAACCCTAAACCATAAAACCTAAACCCTAAACCCTAAACCCTAACCACTAACCCCTAAACCATAAACCCTAAACCCTAAACCCTAGACCATAAACCCTAAACCCTAGACCCTAGACCAAAAACCCAAAAACCTAAACACTAAACCCTAAACCCAAAACCCTAACCCTTAAACCCTAAACCTTAGACCCTAACCCCTAAACCCTAAACCCGGGACCCTAGACCCTAAACAATAAACCCTAAACCCTAAAGCCTAAAGCCTAAACCCTAAACCCTAACCCTAAACCTGAAACCCTAAACCTTAAACCCTAAATCCTAAACCCCAAACCCTAAACCCTAAACACTAAACCCTAGACCCTAGACCATAGACCCTAAAACCTAGCCCATAAACGCTAAACCCTAAAACCTAAACCCTAAACCCTAAACCCCAAACCCTAAACCCTAAACCCTAAACCTTGAACCCTAAACCCTAGACCCTAAACACTAAACCCTAGACCCTAAACCATAAACCCTAAACCCTAAACCCAAACCCAAAACCCTAGACCTGAAACCCTAAACCTTAAACCCTAAACCTTAAAACCTAAACCCTAAACCCTAAACCCTAAACCCTAAACACTAAACCCTAGACCCCAGACCATAGACCCTAAAACCTAGCCCCTAAACGCTAAACCCTAAACCCTAAACCCTAAACCTTAAACCCTGATCCCCAAACCCTAAACCCTAAACCCCAAACCCTAAACCCCAAACCCCAAACCCCAAACCCTAAACCATAACCCCTAAACCCTAGACCCTAAACACTAAACCCTATACCCGAGACCCTAAACCCTAAACCCTAAACCATAAACCCTAACCCCTAAACCCTAAACCCTAACCCCTAACCCCTAAACCCTAAACCCTAAACCCTAACCCCAAAACCCTAGACCCTAACCCAAAGACCCTAAACCCTAGACCCTAATCCCTTAACCATAAACCCTAGACCCTAAACCCTAGACCCTAACTCTAAACCCTAAACCCTGGACCCTAAAGCATAGACCCTGGACCCTAAACCCTAAACCCTAAACCCTAACCCTAAACCCTAAAACCTGCAACATAAACCCTAAACCATGAACCCTAAAACCTAAACACTAAACCCTAACCCCTAAACCCTAAACCCTAGGCCCTAACCTCTAAACCCTAAACCCTAGACCCTAAACCATAAAGCCTAACCCCAAACCCTAAACCCTAAAACCTTTACTCCAAACCCTCAACCCCTAACCCTAAACCCCAAACCCTAAACCCTAACCCTAAAACCCTAAACCCTAAACCCCTAAACCCAAACCCTAAACCCAAAACCCTAAACCCTAAACCTAAAACCCTAAACCCTAAACCCTAAACGCTAAACCCAAAACCCAAAACCCTAAATCTGAAATCCTAAAACTTAAACCCTAAACCCTAAACCCTAAACCCTAAACCCTAGACCATAGACCCTAAACCCTAGCCCCTAAACATTAAACCCTAAACCCTAAACCCTAAACCCTAAACCATAAACCCTAAGCCCCAAACCCTAAACCCCAAACCCCAAACCCTAAACCCTAACCCCTAAACCATAGACCCTAAACACTAAACCCTAAACCCTAGGCCCTAAACCCTAAACCCTAAACCCTAAACCCTAAACCCTAACCCCAAACCCCTAACCCCCAAACCCTAAACCATACACCCCAACCCCTAAACCCTAGACCCTAATCCATAGACCCTAAACCCTAGACCCTAAACCCTTAACCCTAAACCCTAGACCCTAGACCCTAAACCCTAGACCCTAACTCCTAAACCCTAAACCATAAACCATAAACCCTAAACCCTAGACCCTAACCCTAAACCCTAATCCCCAAAGCCTAAAGCCTAAACCCTAACCCCTAAACGCTAAACCCTAAACGCTAACCCCTAGACCCTAACCCCTAAACCTTAACCCCTAAACCCTAAACCCTAAATCCTAGACCCCAAACCCTAGACCCTAGACCCTAGACCCTAAAACCTAAACCCTAGACACTAGACCCTAAACCATAGACCCCAGACCCGAAACCCTAAACCATAAACCCTAAACCCTAAACCCTAAACCCTAGACCCTAAACCCTAAACCCTAGACCCTAGACCGAAAACCCAAAAACCTAAACACTAAACCCTACACCCTAAACCCTAACCCTTAAACCCTAAACCCTAAACCATAAAGCCTAACCCCAAACGCTAAACCCTAAAACCTTTACCTCCAAACCCTAGACCCCCAACCCTAAACCCCAAACCCTAATCCCTAACCCCAAAACCCAAAACCCTAAACCCTAAACCTTAAACCATAAAGACTAAACCGAAACCCTAAACTTGAAACCCTAAACCCTAAACCATAAACCCTAAACCCTAAACCCTAACCTTAAACCCGAAACCCTAAACCCTACACCTAAAACCCTAAACCCTAAACCCTAACCCAAAACCCTAAACCTGAAACCCTAAACCTTAAACCCTAAACCCTAAACCCCAAACCCTAAACCCTAAACCCTAAACCCTAGACCCTAGACCATAGACCCTAAACCCTAGCCACTAACGCTAAACACTAAACCCTAGACCCTAGACCATAGACCCTAAACCCTAAACCCTAAACCATGAACCCTAAAACCTAAACACTAAACCCTAACCCCTAAACCCTAAACCCCAAACCCAAACCCTAAACCCAAAACCCTAAACCCTAAACCTGAAACCCTAAACCCTAAACCCTAACACAAAACCCTAAACCCTAAACCCTAAACCCCAAACCCTAAACCCTAAACCCTAGACCCTAGACCATAGACCATAAACCCTAGCCCCTATACACTAAACCCTAAACCCTAAACCCTAAACCCTAATCCCCAAACCCCAAACCCCAAACCACAAACCCTAAACCACAAACCCTAAATCCTAAACCCTAAACCCTAAACCCTAAACCATAAACCCTAAACCATAACCCCTAAACCCTAAACCCTAACCCCTAAACCCTAACCTCTAAACCCTAAACCCTAACCCTAGACCCTAAACCCTAGACCCTAAACCCTTAACCCTAAACCCTAGACCCTAAACCCTAGACCCTAACTCTAAACCCTAAACCCTGGACCCTAAACCATAGACCCCAGACCCTAAACCCTAAACCCTAAACCATAAACCCTAAACCCTAAACCCTAAACCCTAAACCCTAACCACTAACCCCTAAACCATAAACCCTAAACCCTAAACCCTAGACCCTAAACCCTAAACCCTAGACCCTAGACCAAAAACCCAAAAACCTAAACACTAAACCCTAAACCGAAAACCCTAACCCTTAAACCCTAAACCCTAAACCATAAACCCTAAACCCTAAACCCTAAACCCTTGACCATAGACCCTAAACCCTAGCCACTAACGCTAAATACTAAACCCTAGACCCTAGACCATAGACCCTAAACCCTAAACCCTAAACCATGAACCCTAAAACCTAAACACTAAACCCTAACCCCTAAACCCTAAACCTTAAACCCTAAACCCCAAACCCAAACCCTAAACCCAAAACCCTAAACCCTAAACCTGAAACCCTAAACCCTAAACCCTAACCCAAAACCCTAAACCCTAAACCCCAAACCCTAAACCCTAAACCCTAAACCCTAGACCCTAGACCATAGACCCTAAACCCTAGCCCCTATACACTAAACCCTAAACCCTAAACCCTAAACCCTAATCCCCAAACCCCAAACCCCAAACCACAAACCCTAAACCACAAACCCTAAACCCTAAACCCTAAACCCTAAACCCTAAACCCCAAACCCTAAACCCTAAACCCTAAACCATAAACCCTAAACCATAAACCCTAAACCCTAACCCCTAACCCCTACACCCTAACCCCTAAACCCTAACCTCTAAACCCTAGACCCTAACCCTAAACCCTAAACCCTAGACCCTAACCCTTAACCCTAAACCCTAGACCCTAAACCCTAGACCCTAACTCTAAACCCTAAACCCTGGACCCTAAACCATAGACCCCAGACCCTAAACCCTAAACCCTAAACCCTAAACCCTAAACCCTAAACCCTAAACCCTAACCACTAACCCCTAAACCATAAACCCTAAACCCTAAACCCTAGACCCTAAACCCTAAACCCTAGACCCTAGACCAAAAACCCAAAAACCTAAACACTAAACCCTAAACCCTAAACCCTAAACCTTAAACCCTGATCCCCAAACCCTAAACCCTAAACCCCAAACCCTAAACCCCAAACCCCAAACCCCAAACCCTAAACCCTAAACCCCAAAAACCTAAACGCTAAACCCTAAACCCTAAACCCTAAACCTTAAACCCTGATCCCCAAACCCTAAACCCTAAACCCCAAACCCTAAACCCCAAACCCCAAACCCCAAACCCTAAACCATAACCCCTAAACCCTAGACCCTAAACACTAAACCCTATACCCGAGACCCTAAACCCTAAACCCTAAACCATAAACCCTAACCCCTAAACCCTAAACCCTAACCCCTAACCCCTAAACCCTAAACCCTAAACCCTAACCCCAAAACCCTAGACCCTAACCCAAAGACCCTAAACCCTAGACCCTAATCCCTTAACCATAAACCCTAGACCCTAAACCCTAGACCCTAACTCTAAACCCTAAACCCTGGACCCTAAAGCATAGACCCTGGACCCTAAACCCTAAACCCTAAACCCTAACCCTAAACCCTAAAACCTGCAACATAAACCCTAAACCATGAACCCTAAAACCTAAACACTAAACCCTAACCCCTAAACCCTAAACCCTAGGCCCTAACCTCTAAACCCTAAACCCTAGACCCTAAACCATAAAGCCTAACCCCAAACCCTAAACCCTAAAACCTTTACTCCAAACCCTCAACCCCTAACCCTAAACCCCAAACCCTAACCCCTAACCCTAAAACCCTAAACCCTAAACCCCTAAACCCAAACCCTAAACCCAAAACCCTAAACCCTAAACCTAAAACCCTAAACCCTAAACCCTAAACGCTAAACCCAAAACCCAAAACCCTAAATCTGAAATCCTAAAACTTAAACCCTAAACCCTAAACCCTAAACCCTAACCCCTAGACCATAGACCCTAAACCCTAGCCCCTAAACATTAAACCCTAAACCCTAAACCCTAAACCCTAAACCATAAACCCTAAGCCCCAAACCCTAAACCCCAAACCCCAAACCCTAAACCCTAACCCCTAAACCATAGACCCTAAACACTAAACCCTAAACCCTAGGCCCTAAACCCTAAACCCTAAACCCTAAACCCTAACCCCAAACCCCTAACCCCCAAACCCTAAACCATACACCCCAACCCCTAAACCCTAGACCCTAATCCATAGACCCTAAACCCTAGACCCTAAACCCTTAACCCTAAACCCTAGACCCTAGACCCTAAACCCTAGACCCTAACTCCTAAACCCTAAACCATAAACCATAAACCCTAAACCCTAGACCCTAACCCTAAACCCTAATCCCCAAAGCCTAAAGCCTAAACCCTAACCCCTAAACGCTAAACCCTAAACGCTAACCCCTAGACCCTAACCCCTAAACCTTAACCCCTAAACCCTAAACCCTAAATCCTAGACCCCAAACCCTAGACCCTAGACCCTAGACCCTAAAACCTAAACCCTAGACACTAGACCCTAAACCATAGACCCCAGACCCGAAACCCTAAACCATAAACCCTAAACCCTAAACCCTAAACCCTAGACCCTAAACCCTAAACCCTAGACCCTAGACCGAAAACCCAAAAACCTAAACACTAAACCCTACACCCTAAACCCTAACCCTTAAACCCTAAACCCTAAACCATAAAGCCTAACCCCAAACGCTAAACCCTAAAACCTTTACCTCCAAACCCTAGACCCCCAACCCTAAACCCCAAACCCTAATCCCTAACCCCAAAACCCAAAACCCTAAACCCTAAACCTTAAACCATAAAGACTAAACCGAAACCCTAAACTTGAAACCCTAAACCCTAAACCATAAACCCTAAACCCTAAACCCTAACCTTAAACCCGAAACCCTAAACCCTACACCTAAAACCCTAAACCCTAAACCCTAACCCAAAACCCTAAACCTGAAACCCTAAACCTTAAACCCTAAACCCTAAACCCCAAACCCTAAACCCTAAACCCTAAACCCTAGACCCTAGACCATAGACCCTAAACCCTAGCCACTAACGCTAAACACTAAACCCTAGACCCTAGACCATAGACCCTAAACCCTAAACCCTAAACCATGAACCCTAAAACCTAAACACTAAACCCTAACCCCTAAACCCTAAACCCCAAACCCAAACCCTAAACCCAAAACCCTAAACCCTAAACCTGAAACCCTAAACCCTAAACCCTAACACAAAACCCTAAACCCTAAACCCTAAACCCCAAACCCTAAACCCTAAACCCTAGACCCTAGACCATAGACCCTAAACCCTAGCCCCTATACACTAAACCCTAAACCCTAAACCCTAAACCCTAATCCCCAAACCCCAAACCCCAAACCACAAACCCTAAACCACAAACCCTAAATCCTAAACCCTAAACCCTAAACCCTAAACCATAAACCCTAAACCATAACCCCTAAACCCTAAACCCTAACCCCTAAACCCTAACCTCTAAACCCTAAACCCTAACCCTAGACCCTAAACCCTAGACCCTAAACCCTTAACCCTAAACCCTAGACCCTAAACCCTAGACCCTAACTCTAAACCCTAAACCCTGGACCCTAAACCATAGACCCCAGACCCTAAACCCTAAACCCTAAACCATAAACCCTAAACCCTAAACCCTAAACCCTAAACCCTAACCACTAACCCCTAAACCATAAACCCTAAACCCTAAACCCTAGACCCTAAACCCTAAACCCTAGACCCTAGACCAAAAACCCAAAAACCTAAACACTAAACCCTAAACCGAAAACCCTAACCCTTAAACCCTAAACCCTAAACCATAAACCCTAAACCCTAAACCCTAAACCCTTGACCATAGACCCTAAACCCTAGCCACTAACGCTAAATACTAAACCCTAGACCCTAGACCATAGACCCTAAACCCTAAACCCTAAACCATGAACCCTAAAACCTAAACACTAAACCCTAACCCCTAAACCCTAAACCTTAAACCCTAAACCCCAAACCCAAACCCTAAACCCAAAACCCTAAACCCTAAACCTGAAACCCTAAACCCTAAACCCTAACCCAAAACCCTAAACCCTAAACCCCAAACCCTAAACCCTAAACCCTAAACCCTAGACCCTAGACCATAGACCCTAAACCCTAGCCCCTATACACTAAACCCTAAACCCTAAACCCTAAACCCTAATCCCCAAACCCCAAACCCCAAACCACAAACCCTAAACCACAAACCCTAAACCCTAAACCCTAAACCCTAAACCCTAAACCCCAAACCCTAAACCCTAAACCCTAAACCATAAACCCTAAACCATAAACCCTAAACCCTAACCCCTAACCCCTACACCCTAACCCCTAAACCCTAACCTCTAAACCCTAGACCCTAACCCTAAACCCTAAACCCTAGACCCTAACCCTTAACCCTAAACCCTAGACCCTAAACCCTAGACCCTAACTCTAAACCCTAAACCCTGGACCCTAAACCATAGACCCCAGACCCTAAACCCTAAACCCTAAACCCTAAACCCTAAACCCTAAACCCTAAACCCTAACCACTAACCCCTAAACCATAAACCCTAAACCCTAAACCCTAGACCCTAAACCCTAAACCCTAGACCCTAGACCAAAAACCCAAAAACCTAAACACTAAACCCTAAACCCAAAACCCTAACCCTTAAACCCTAAACCCTAAACCCTAAGCCCTAAGCCCTAGCCACTAACGCTAAACACTAAACCCTAGACCCTAGACCATAGACCCTAAACCCTAAACCCTAAACCATGAACCCTAAAACCTAAACACTAAACCCTAACCCCTAAACCCTAAACCTTAAACCCTAAACCCCAAACCTAAACCCTAAACCCAAAACCCTAAACCCTAAACCTGAAACCCTAAACCCTAAACCCTAACCCAAAACCCTAAACCCTAAACCCCAAACCCTAAACCCTAAACCCTAAACCCTAGACCCTAGACCATAGACCCTAAACCCTAGCCCCTATACACTAAACCCTAAACCCTAAACCCTAAACCCTAATCCCCAAACCCCAAACCCCAAACCACAAACCCTAAACCACAAACCCTAAACCCTAAATCCTAAACCCTAAACCCTAAACCCCAAACCCTAAACCCTAAACCCTAAACCATAAACCCTAAAACATAAACCCTAAACCCTAACCCCTAACCCCTAAACCCTAACCCCTAAACCCTAACCTCTAAACCCTAGACCCTAACCCTAAACCCTAAACCCTAGACCCTAAACCCTTAACCCTAAACCCTAGACCCTAAACCCTAGACCCTAACTCTAAACCCTAAACCCTGGACCCTAAACCATAGACCCCAGACCCTAAACCCTAAACCCTAAACCCTAAACCCTAAACCCTAAACCCTAACCACTAACCCCTAAACCATAAACCCTAAACCCTAAACCCTAGACCCTAAACCCTAGACCCTAGACCAAAAACCCAAAAACCTAAACACTAAACCCTAAACCCAAAACCCTAACCCTTAAACTCTAAACCCTAGACCCTAACCCCTAAACCCTAAACTCGGGACCCTAGACCCTAAACAATAAACCCTAAACCCTAAACCCTAAACCCTAAACCCTAAACCCTAAACAATAAACCCTAAACCCTAAACCCTAAACCCTAAACCCTAACCCAAAACCCTAAACCTAAAACCCTAAACCTTAAACCCTAAATCCAAAACCCCAAACCCTAAACCCTAAACACTAAACCCTAGACCCTAGACCATAGACCCTAAAACCTAGCCCTTAAACGCTAAACCCTA
This sequence comes from Clitoria ternatea, assembly GCA_037962975.1. Taxonomy (NCBI): domain Eukaryota; kingdom Viridiplantae; phylum Streptophyta; class Magnoliopsida; order Fabales; family Fabaceae; genus Clitoria; species Clitoria ternatea. Next base: position 168,900,402 of record CM075673.1, read on the forward strand.
AACCCTAAACCCTAAACCCCAAACCCTAAACCCTAAACCCTAAACCCTAAACCTTGAACCCTAAACCCTAGACCCTAACCCCTAAACCCGGGACCCTAGACCCTAAGCACTAAACCCTAAACCCTAAACCCTAAACCCTAAACCCTAAACCCAAACCCAAAACCCTAGACCTGAAACCCTAAACCTTAAACCCTAAACCTTAAAACCTAAACCCTAAACCCTAAACCCTAAACCCTAAACACTAAACCCTAGACCCTACACCATAGACCCTAAAACCTAGCCCCTAGCCCCTAAACGCTAAACCCTAAACCCTAAACCCTAAACCCTGATCCCCAAACCCTAAACCCTAAACCCTAAACCCTAAACCCCAAACCCCAAACCCTAAACCATAACCCCTAAACGCTAGACCCTAAACACTAAACCCTATACCCTAGACCCTAGACCCTAAACCCTAAACCATAAACCCTAACCCCTAAACCCTAAACCCTAACCCCTAACCCCTAAACCCTAAACCCTAAACCCTAAACCCTAACCCCTAAACCTTAGACCCTAACCCATAGACCCTAAACCCTAGACCCTAATCCCTTAACCATAAACCCTAGACCCTAAACCCTAGACCCTAACTCTAAACCCTAAACCCTGGACCCTAAACCATAGACCCCGGAGCCTAAAACCTAAACCCTAAACCCTAAACCCTAAACCCTAAAACCTACAACATAAACCCTAAACCATGAACCCTAAAACCTAAACACTAAATCCTAACCCCTAAACCCTAAACCCTAGGCCCTAACCTCTAAACCCTAAACCCTAGACCCTAAACCATAAAGCCTAACCCCAAACCCTAAACCCTAAAACCTTTACCTCCAAACCCTCAACCCCCAACCCTAAACCCCAAACCCTAACCCCTAACCCCAAAACCCTAAACCCTAAACCCCTAATCCCAAACCCTAAACCCAAAACCCTAAACCCTAAACCTGAAACCCTAAACCCTAAACCCTAAACGCTAAACCCAAAACCAAAAACCCTAAACCTGAAATCCTAAACCTTAAACCCTAAACCCTAAACCCTAAACCCTAGACCATAGACCCTAAACCCTAGCCCCTAAACATTAAACCCTAAACCCTAAACCCTAAACCCTAAACCATAAACCCTAAAGCCCAAACCCTAAACCCCAAACCCCAAACCCTAAACCCTAACCCCTAAACCATAGACCCTAAACACTAAACCCTAAACCCTAGGCCCTAAACCCTAAACCCTAAACCATAAACCCTAACCCCAAACCCCTAACCCCCAAACCCTAAACCATAAACCCTAACCCCTAAACCCTAGACCTTAATCCATAGACCCTAAACCCTAGACCCTAAACCCTTAACCCTAAACCCTACACCCTAGACCCTAAACCCTAGACCCTAACTCCTAAACCCTAAACCATAAACCCTAAACCCTAAACCCTAGACCCTAACCCTAAACCCTAATCCCCAAAGCCTAAAGCCTAAACCTTAACCCCTAAACGCTAAACCCTAAACGCTAACCCCTAGACCCTAACCCCTAAACCCTAAACCCTAAACCCAAAACCCAAAACCTGAAATCCTAAACCTTAAACCCTAAACCCTAAACCATAAACCCTAAACCCTAAACCCTAAACCCTAGACCCTAAACCCTAAACCCTAGACCCTAGACCGAAAACCCAAAAACCTAAACACTAAATCCTATACCCTAAACCCTAACCCTTAAACCCTAAACCCTAAACCATAAAACCTAACCCCAAACGCTAAACCCTAAAACCTTTACCTCCAAACCCTAGACCCCCAACCCTAAACCCCAAACCCTAATCCCTAACCCCAAAACCCAAAACCCAAAACCCAAAACCTTAAACCATAAAGACTAAACCGAAACCCTAAACTTGAAACCCTAAACCCTAAACCATAAACCCTAAACCCTAAACCCTAAACCCAAACCCTAAACCCGAAACCCTAAACCCTAAACCTAAAACCCTAAACCCTAAACCCTAACCCAAAACCCTAAAACTGAAACCCTAAACCTTAAACCCTAAACCCTAAACCCCAAACCCTAAACCCTAAACCCTAAACCCTAGACCATAGACCCTAAACCCTAGCCACTAACGCTAAACGCTAAACCCTAAACCCTAAACCCTAAGCCCAAAACCCAAAACCCTAAACCCCAAACCCTAAACCCCAAACCCCAAACCATAACCCCTAAACCCTAAACCCTAAACCCTAAACCCTAGACCCTAAACCATAAATCCTAAACCCTAAACCATAAACCCTAACCCCTAAACCCTAAACCCTAACCCTTAACCCCTAAACCCTAAACCATAAACCATAACCCTTAAACCCTAGACCCTAAACGATAGACCCTAAACCCTAGACCCTAAACCATTAACCCTAAACCCTAGACCCTAAACCCTAGACCCTAACTCTAAACCCTAAACCCTGGACCCTAAACCATAGACCCCAGACCCTAAACCCTAAACCCTAAACCCTAAACCATAGACCCTAAACTCTAAACCCTAGACCCTAGACCAAAAACCCAAAAACCTAAACACTAAACCCTAAACCCTAAACCCTAACCCTTGAACCCTAAACACTAGACCCTAACCCCTAAACCCTAAACACAGGACCCTAGACCCTAAACACTAAACCCTAGACCCTAAACCCTAAACCCTAAACCCTAAACCCAAACCCAAAACCCTAGACCTGAAACCCTAAACCTTAAATCCTAAACCTTAAAACCTAAACCCTAAACCTTAAACCCTAAACACTAAACCCTAAACCCTAGACCATAGACCCTAAAACCTAGCCCCTAAACGCTAAACCCTAAACCCTAAACCCTAAACCCTAAACCCTAATCCCCAAACCCTAAACCCTAAACCCCAAACCCTAAACCCCAAACCCCAAACCCTAAACCATAACCCCTAAACCATAGACCCTAAACACTAGACCCTAAACCCTAGACCCTAAACCCTAAACCCTAACCCCTAAACCATAAACGCTAACCCCTAAACCCTAAACCCTAACCCCTAACCCCTAAACCCTAAACCATAAACCCTACACCATAGACCCTAAAACCTAGCCCCTAAACGCTAAACCCTAAACCCTAAACCCTAAACCCTGATCCCCAAACCCTAAACCCTAAACCCCAAACCCTAAACCCCAAACCCCAAACCCTAAACCATAACCCCTAAACGCTAGACCCTAAACACTAAACCCTATACCCTAGACCCTAAACCCTAAACCCTAAACCATAAACCCTAACCCCTAAACCCTAAACCCTAACCCCTAACCCCTAAACCCTAAACCCTAAACCCTAACCCCTAAACCCTAGACCCTAACCCATAAAACCTAAACCCTAGACCCTAATCCCTTAACCATAAACCCTAGACCCTAAACCCTAGACCCTAACTCTAAACCCTAAACCCTGGACCCTAACCATAGACCCCGGACCCTAAAACCTAAACCCTAAACCCTAAAACCTACAACATAAACCCTAAACAATGAACCCTAAAACCTAAACACTAAACCCTAACCCCTAAACCCTAAACCCTAGGCCCTAACCTCTAAACCCTAAACCCTAGACCCTAAACCATAAAGCCTAACCCCAAACCCTAAACCCTAAAACCTTTACCTCCAAACCCTCAACCCCCAACCCTAAACCCCAAACCCTAACCCCTAACCCCAAAACCCTAAACCATAAACCCCTAAACCCAAACCCTAAACCCTAAACCTGAAACCCTAAACCCTAAAC
>CM075673.1:168909166-168926666 GCA_037962975.1 Clitoria ternatea
CCTAAACCCTAGACCCTAGGCCCTAAACCCTAGCCCCTGGCCCCTAAACCCTAAACCCTAACCCCTAAACCCTAAACCATAAACCATAACCCTTAAACCCTAGACCCTAACCTATAGACCCTAAACCCTAAACCCTAAACCCTTAACCCTTAACCCTAACCCCTAGACCCTAAACCCTAGACCCTAACTCTAAACCCTAAACCCTGGACCCTAAACCATAGACCCCAGACCCTAAACCCTAAACCCTAAACCCTAACCACTAAACCCTAAACCCTAAACCCTAAACCATAGACCCTAAACTCTAAACCCTAGACCCTAGACCAAAAACCCAAAAACCTAAACACTAAACCCTAAACACTAAACCCTAACCCTTGAACCCTAAACCCTAGACCCTAACCCCTAAACCCTAAACCCGGGACCCTAAACCCTAAACACTAAACCCTAGACGCTAAAACCTAAACCCTAAACCCTAAACCCAAACCCAAAACCCTAGACCTGAAACCCTAAACCTTAAACCCTAAACCTTAAAACCTAAACCCTAAACCCTAACCCTAAACACTAAACACTAAACCCTAGACCCTAGACCATAGACCCTAAAACCTAGCCCCTAAACGCTAAACCCTAAACCCTAAACCCTAAACCCTAATCCCCAAACCCTAAACCATAAACCCCAAACCCTAAACCCCAAACCCCAAACCCTAAACCATAACCCCTAAACCCTAGACCCTAAACACTAAACCCTAAACCCTAGACCATAAACCCTAAACCCTAACCCCTAAACCATAAACCCTAAACCATAAACCCTAAACCCTAACCCCTAGCCCCTAAACCCTAAACCATAAACCCTAACCCCTAAACCCTAGACCCTAACCCATAGACCCTAAACCCTAGACCCTAATCCCTTAACCCTAAACCCTAGACCCTAAACCCTAGACCCTAACTCTAAACCCTAAACCCTGGACCCTGAACCATAGACCCCGGACCCTAAACCCTAAACCATAAACCCTAAACCCTAAACCCTAAACCCTAAAACCTACAACATAAACCCTAAACCATGAACCCTAAAACCTAAACACTAAACCCTAACCCCTAAACCCTAAACCCTAGGCCCTAACCTCTAAACCCTAAACCCTAGACCCTAAACCATAAAGCCTAACCCCAAACCCTAAACCCTAAAACCTTTACCTCCAAACCCTCAACCCCCAACCCTAAACCCCAAACCCTAACCCCTAACCCCAAAACCCTAAACCCTAAACCCCTAAACCCAAACCCTAAACCCGAAACCCTAAACCCTACACCTAAAACCCTAAACCCTAAACCCTAAACGCTAAACCTAAAACCCTAAACCCTAAACCCTAAACCCTAAACCCTAAACCCTAAACCCTAAACCCTAGACCATAGACCCTAAACCCTAGCCCTTAAACATTAAACCCTAAACCCTAAACCCTAAACCATAAACCCTAAACCCTAAACCCCAAACCCCAAACCCCAAACCCCAAACCCTAAACCCTAACCCCTAAACCATAGACCCTAAACACTAAACCCTAAACCCTAGGCCCTAAACCCTAAACCCTAAACCCTAAACCCTAACCCCAAACCCCTAAACCCTAAACCCTAAACCATAAACCCTAACCCCTAAACCCTAGACCCTAATCCATAGACCCTAAACCCTAGACCCTAAACCCTTAACCCTAGACCCTAAACCCTAAACCCTAGCCCTTAACTCCTAAACCCTAAACCATCAACCATAAACCCTAAACCCTAGACCCTAAACCCTAGACCCTAATCCCCAAAGCCTAAAGCCTAAACCCTAACCCCTAAACGCTAAACCCTAAACGCTAACCCCTAGACCCTAACCCCTAAACCCCTAAACCCTAAACCCTAAACCTTAACCCCTAAACCCTAAACCCTAAATCCTAGACCCCAATAACTAGACCCTAGACCCTAGACCCTAAACCCTAAACCCTAGACCCTGGACCCTAAACCATAGACCCCAGACCCAAAACCCTAAACCATAAACCCTAAACCCTAAACCCTAAACCCTAGACCATAAACCCTAAACCCTAGACCCTAGACCGAAAACCCAAAAACCTAAACACTAAACCCTACACCCTAAACCCTAACCCTTGAACCCTAAACCCTAGACCCTAACCCCTAAACCCTAGACCCAGGACCCTAGACCCTAAACCCTAAACCCTATACCCTAAACACTAAATCCCAAACCCTAAACCCTAAACCCTAACCCCCAAACCCTAAACCCCAAACCCCAAATCCTAAACCCTACACCCCAAACCCTAAACCCCAAACCCAAGCCCCAAACCCCAAACCCAAAACCCTAAACCTTGAACCCCAAACCTTAAACCCCAAACCCCGAACCCCAAACCCCAAACCCCAAACATAAACCCCAAACCCTAACCCCTAAACCCCAAATCCCAAACCCTAAACCACAAATCCTAAACCCTAAAACCCAAACCCTAAACCCAAAACCTGAAACATGAGACCTGAATATCTAAACCTAAACCCTATACTCCAAACCTCAAACCCCAAACCCTAAACCCTAAACCCTAAACCCTAAAACCTACAACATAAACCCTAAACCCTGAACCCTGAACCCTAAACACTAAACCCTAACCCCTAAACCCTAAACCCTAAACCCCAAACCCTAAACCCTAGACCCTAGACCCTAGACCCTAAACCCTAGCCCCTAAACACTAAACCCTAAACCCTAAACCCTAAACCCTAAACCCCAAACCCCAAACCCTAAACCCTAACCCCTAAACCCTAGACCCTAAACACTAAACCCTAAACCCTAGACCCTAAACCCTAAACACTAAACCCTAAACCTTAAACCATAAACCCTAACCCCAAACCCCTAAACCCTAAACCCTAAACCATAAACCCTAACCCATAAACCCTAGACCCTAACCCATAGACCCTAAACCCTAAACCCTTAACCCTAAACCCTAAACCCTAGACCCTAGACCTAACTCCAAAACCCTAAACCATAAACCCTAAACCCTAAACCCTAAACCCTAGACCCTAAACCCTAGACCCTAATCCCCAAAGCCTAAAGCCTAAACCCTAACCCTAAAACGCTAAACCCTAAACACTAACCCCTAGACCCTAACCCCTAAACCCTAAACCCTAAACCCTAAACCTCAACCCATAAACCCTAAACCCTAAATCCTAGACCCCAAACCCTAGACCCTAGACCCTAGACCATAAACCCTAAACCCTAGACCCTGAACCCTAAACCATAGACCCCAGACCCTAAACCCTAAACCCTGAACCCTAAACCCTAAACCATAGACCCTAAACCCTAAACCCTAGACCCTAGACCGAAAACCCAAAAACCTAAACACTAAACCCTAAACCCTAAACCCTAAACCCTAACCCTTAAACCCTAAACCCTAGACCCTAACCCCTAAACCCTAAACCCGGGACCCTAGACCCTAAACACTAAACCCTAAACCCTAAACCCTAAACCCTGAACCCTAAACTCGAACCCCGAATTTCTAAACCCAAATCCTAAACCCCACACCTTGAACCCCAAACCCCAAACCCCAAACCCCAAACCCTAAACTATACACACTAAAACCTAAAACCTAAAACCTAAACCCTAAACCCTAAACGCTAAACCCTACACCCCAAACACTAAATCCCAAACCCTAAACCCTAATCCCCAAACCCTAAACCCTAAACCCTAACCCCCAAACCCCAAACCCCAAACCCCAAACCCTAAACCCTGAACCCCAAACCTCAAACCCCAAACCCTAAACCCTGAACCCCAAACCTTAAACCCCAAACCCCAAACCCCAAACCCCAAACATAAACCCCAAACCCTAACCCCTAAACCCCAAATCCCAAACCCTAAACCATAAATCCTAAACCCTAAACCTAAACCATAAACCCGAAACCCTAAACCCTAAACCAGAAGCCCTAAACCCTAAACCCTAAACCCTAAACCCAAAACCCTAAACCTGAAATCCTAAACCTTAAACCTTAAACCCTAAACCCTAAACCCTAAACCCTAAACCCTAAACCATAGACCATAAACCCTAGCCCATAAACCCTAAACTCTAAACCCTAAACCCCAAACCCCAAACCCCAAACCCTAACCCCTAAACCCTAGACACTAAACCCTAAACCCTAATCCCTAGACGCTAAACCCTAACCCCTAAACCCCAAACCCTAACCCCAAACCCCTAAACCCTAAACCCTAAACCCTAAACCCTAACCCCTAAACCCTAGACTCTAACCCATAGACCCTAAACCCTAGACCCTAAACCCTAGACCCTAACTCCTAAACCCTAAACCATAAACCCTAAACCCTAAACCCTAAACCCTAAACCCTAGACCATAATCCCCAATGCCTAAAGCCTAAACCCTAACCCCTAAACGCTAACCCCTAGACCCTAACCCCTAAACCCTAAACCCTAAACCATAAACCCTAAACCCTAACACTTAGACCCTAAACCATAAACCCTAGACCTAGACCCTAAACCCTAGACCCTAGACCCTAACCCTAACCCATAAACCCTAAACCAAAACCCTAACCCCTAACCCCTAAACCCTAAACCCAAAACCCTAACCCCTAACCCCTAAACCCTAGACCCTAAACCCTAAACCCTAAACCCTAGACCCTAAACCCTAGACCCTAAACCCTAAACTGTAACCCCTAGACCCTAAACCCTAGACCCTAGACCCTAAGCCCTCAACCCTAGACCCTAGACCCTAAACCCTCAACCCTAACCTTAAACCCTAAACACTAATTCCTAAACCCAAACCCAAATTTTGAAACCCAAACCGTAAAGCCCACACCCTAAACCCCAAACCCCAAACCCTAAACCCTAAACTATACACCATAAAACCTAAACCCCAAACCCTTAACCCTAAACCCAAAACGTTAAACACTAAACCATAAACCCCAAACGCTAACCCCCAAACCCTAAACCCCAAACACTAAACCCTAAACCCTAAACCCCCAGCCCTAAACCCTAAACCCCAAACCCCAAACCCTACACCCTAAACCCTAAACCCTAAACCCAAACCCCCAAACCCCAAACCCAAACCCCAAACCCTAAACCCAACACCCTAAAACCTAAACCTAAACCTCAAAACCCAAACCCTAAACCTCAAACCCTAAACCCTAAACCCCAAACCACAAACCCCAAACCCTAATCCCTAATCCCTAAACCCCAAACCCTAAACCCCAAACCCTAAACCCCAAACCTCAAACCCCAAACATAAACCCCAAACCCTAACCCATAAAGCCGAAATCCCAAACCCTAAACCACAAATCCTAAATCCTAAACCCCAAACCCTAAACACTAAACCTAAAACCCTAAACCCAAACCCTAAACCCTAACCCTAAACATTAAACCCTAAACCCTAAACCCCAAACCCCAAACCCTAAACGCCAAACCTTAAACCCCAAACCCTAAACCCCAAACCGCAAACCCGAAACACTAAACCCGGAACCTAAAACCCTAAACCCCTAATCCTAAACCTAAAACCCAAACCCCAAACCCTAACCCCTAAACCCCAAACCCCAAACCCCAAACCCTGAACCCCAAATCCTGAACCCTAAACTACAAACCCAAAACCCTAAACCTTAAACCTGAAACTCAAATTTCTAAACCCAAACCCTAAACCAAAAACCCTAAACCCAAAACACTAAACCCAAAACCCAAAACCCAAAACCCTAAACCCGAAACCATCAACTCAAAACCTGAAACCCTAAATCCAAACCCCAAACCCTAACCCTTAAACCCTACACCCTAAACCCCAAACCCCAAACCCCAAACCCCAAACCCTAAACCCTAAACACCAAACCCTAAACCCCAAGCCCTAAACCTTAAACCCAAACCCCAAACCCTAAACCATAAACCCTAAACTCTAAACCCTAAACCCTAAACCCTAAACCCCAAACCCAAACCCTAAACCTAAAACCTGAATATCTAAACCCAAACCCTAAACCCCACACCTTGAACCCCAAACCCCAAACCCTAAACCCTAAACCCTAAACCCTAAACCATACACCCTAAAACCTAACCCCTAAACCCTTAACCCAAAACCCAAAACCGAAAACCCAAAACTCTAAACCTTCAATCCCAAACACTAAACCCCACACCCATAACCCTAAACCCTAAACCCCAACCCATAAACCATAAACCATAAACCCTAAACCCTAAACCCTAAACCCTAAACCCCTAACCCTAAACCTAAAACCCAAACCCCAAACCCTTAACCCTAAACACTAAACCCCAAACCCTAAACTTAAAACCCTAAACCTAAACCCTAACCCCATAACACCTAAACCCTAATCCCTAAACCCTAAATCCCAAACTCCAAACCCTAACCCGAAAATAAGAAACACTAAACTTGAAACCCGAAACCTAAATTTCTAAACCCAAACCCTAAACCCCACACCCTGAACCCCAAACCCCAAAACCCAAACCCTAAACCCTCAACTATACACCCTAAAACCTAAACCGTAAACCCTAAACCCAAATCCCAAACCCCAAACCCCAAACCCTAAACCCCAAACCCTAAACCCCAAACCTCAAACCTAAAACCCCAAACCCTAAACCCCAAACCCTAAACCTCAAACCCTAAACCTAAACCCCAAACCCCAAACCCCAAACCCCAAACCATGACCCCTAAACCCAAAACCCCAAACCCAAAACCCTAAACTTGAAACCAGAAACCCGAATTTCTAAACCCAAACCCTAAACCTTAAACCCTAAACCCCACACCCTGAACCCCAAACCCCAAACCCTAAACCATACACCCTAAAACTTAAACCCTAAATCCTTAACCCTAAACCAAAAACCCCAAACCCTAAACCTTAAACCCTAAATCCCAAACCCAAAACCCAAAACCCCTAAACCCTAAACCCTAAACCCTAGACCCTAAACACTAAACCCTAGCCCTTAAACCTTAAACCCTAGATCCTAACCCCAAAACCCTAAATCCTAAACACTCGACCCCCGACCCTAAACCCTAAACCCTAAACCCTAAACCCTAAACCCTGACCCCTAAACACTAAACCCTAGACCCTAACCCCTAAACCCTAAACCCTAGACCCTAACCCCTAACCCATAACCCTTCAACCCTAAACCCTAAACCCTAAACCCCAAACCTTAGACCATAGACCCTAGACTATAAACCTTAAACCCTAGACCCTGGACCCTAAACCATAGACCCTAAACCCTAAACCCTAAACTTTAAACCCTAGACCCTAAACCCTAAACCCTAGACCCTAACACTAAGCCATAAACCCTAAACCCTAAACCCTAGACCCCAAACCTTAACCCCTAAACCCTAAACCCTAAACCCTGAATCCTAGACCCCAAACCCTAGACCCTTGACCCTAGACCCTAAACCCTAAACCCTTAACCCTAGACCCTAAGCCATTGACCCCAGACCCTAAACTCTAAACTATAAACACTAAACCCTAAACCCTAACCCCTAAACCTTAACCCCTAAACCCTAAACTCTAAACCCTAAACCCTAGACCCTAGACCCTAAACCCTAAACCCTAAACACTAAACCCTAAACCTTAAACCCTAACCGTTGAACCCTAAACCATAAACCCTGGACCCTAGACCCTAAACACTAAACCCTAAACCCTAAACCCTAAACCCTGAACCCTAAACTCGAACCCCGAATTTCTAAACCCAAATCCTAAACCCCACACCTTGAACCCCAAACCCCAAACCCCAAACCCCAAACCCTAAACTATACACCCTAAAACCTAAAACCTAACACCTAAACCCTAAACCCTAAACCCTAAACGATAAACCCTACACCCCAAACACTAAATCCCAAACCCTAAACCCAAAACCCTAATCCCTAAACCCTAAACCCTAAACCCTAACCCCCAAACCCCAAACCCCAAACCCCAAATCCTAAACCCTACACCCAAAACCCTAAACCCAAAACCCAAGCCCCAAACCCCAAACCCCAAACCCTAAACCCTGAACCCTAAACCATAAACCCCAAACCCCAAACCCCAAACCCTAACCCCTAAACCCCAAATCCCAAACCTTAAACCGCAAATCCTAAACCCTAAACCCCAAACCCTAAACCCTAAACCTAAAACATGAGACCTGAATATCTAAACCTAAACCCTAAACTCCAAACCCCAAACCCCAAACCATAAACACTAAACCCTACAACATAAACCCTAAACCCTAAACCCTAAACACTAGACCCTAGACCCTAAAACCTAAACACTAAACATTAAACCCTAACCCCTAAACCCTAAACCCTAGACCCTAACCTCTAAACCCTAAACCCTAGACACTAAACCATAAAGCCTAACCCAAAACCCTAACCCCTAACCCCAAAACCCTAAACCCTAAACCCTAAACCCTAAACCATAAAGACTAACCCAAAACCCTAAACTTGAAACCCTAAACCCTAAACCCTAAACCCAAACCCTAAACCTAAAACCCTAACCCCTAAACCTGAAACCCTAAACCCTAAACCCAAAACCCTAAACCCAAAACCCTAACCCTGAAACCCTAAACCTAAAACCCTAAACCTTAAAACCCAAACCTCAAACCCCAAACCCTAAACCCTAAACCCTAGACCCTAGACCCTAGCCCCTAAACGCTAAACGCTAAACCCCAAACCCTAACCCTAAACCCTAAACCCCAAACCCTAAACCCTAACCCCTAAACACTAAACCATAAACCCTAAACCCTAGACCCTAGACCCTAAACCCTAAACCCTAAACCTAAACCATAAACCCTAACCCCTACCCCCTAAACCCTAACCCCTAAACCCTAACCCCTAAACCCTAAACCCTAAACCCTAAACCATAAACCCTAACCCCTAAACCCTAGACCCTAACCCATAAACCATAAACCCTAGACCCTAAACCCAAAACCCTAAACCCTAGACCTTAACTCCTAAACCCTAAACCATAAACCTTAAACCCTAAACCTTAAACCCTAGACCCTAATCATCAAAGCCTAAAGCCTAAACCCTAACCACTAAACCCTAAACCCTAAACGCTAACCCCTAGACCCTAACCCTTAACCCCTAAACCCTAAACCCTAAACCCTAACCCAAAACCCTAACCCCTAACCCTTAAACCCTAGACCCTAAACCCTAAACCCTAAACCCCAAAACCACTAGTTACTTCATATTTGTTGTGAGCTCATTGAAATATGTATTCTCACCCCTCGTGGACAATGAAACACCAATTGTAAGGAATAATCATGAATCGTGTAAGCACCAAAAAATATGAAATGAAATAGCATGATATGTATTATTGTTGTATAAGTTTCTTATAATGAGTAAAAGGATAATAAACCCTCCAAGATAAGTGCCAACAAGATAATAAAAGTAATGTATTATGACTTAGTTTCTTGGATGAGAAGAGAGAATACTCAAACAAATTCTTTACTCCCTCAATGGATCAAAACTTGCCTAATATCCCTTCTAGCGCCACACATGATCTCTTGGGTTAAATCATTTATTTTCTCTCTTGTGCTTCTCCAAGTCGCTTGTTGTCATAATAGACTTGCTTTTCACATTTCCCCCTGCTTCCTTTACCTATATTACACTATTTTACGTTAAAAATATGTAAAATATGTTCTATTTCAATACAATGTAGAAAATGTAGAATGTTGTTTTCATGGAGTGGTGCACGACAATTTTCTAGTAGGGATCAAAAAAATTATTAACTAGTCTAAGATTATTAATCCTAAATAATCTTAAAGTGATACATATTAATGATGACTGTTATCTTCGTTCTTCCTTGTGTTGTCCCTAAAGTATCATATCAAGAAACGTAACCATGAGCGATGTGATGATTTTAATAAATAATTATGTAGGGATCAAGGTAGATCAATGGTGATACGACATACTTGAGAAGGAAGAGATGTTAAAGAAGATTGAGAAACGAAACACGCACTTTGTCTGCCAATTTGAAGAAGTTACAAGTAAGGAAAAGAAAGACCTTAGAGGTTAGAGAATATTGTAAATTACACATAATAGACTACTTTTGAAATTGATATCATCCTATTTCTGAATCACAATGACCAAATATAATGAAAAATAAATATAAAGACTAAACCCAATTGTAGATCAAAACTCAATGAACTAAATCATGTTTAACCCTTTTATAATCCTTTTGACAATAATTTTTTTAACTTAAGATTTTCAAAGATACATTTTTATATTCCAAAACAATTAACCCCTATAATATATATCTCAAATGATAATTGAAGATTGATTCTTTTTTAAATAAAAAACCAATAAAATAAATATAGATATCCGTTTATGAATAAAGGATGTTTCATACACTATGTAAAAAATGATATGTATGAAAATAGTATTTTAGTCATCCAATTTTAAGGTTAGTTTTATTTTAATTATTTAATTTTAATTTGGTTATTTTGGTTCTCCAAATTTTTGAAACATTCTTTTCTATGTTAAATCCATTATTTTATTTTTTTATTTGTTAAAACCTATGTTTCTTTTATATTTGTTTCTTTTATTTTCTAAATAACATAATAAATTCACTAAATGTTAACAAATAAAATAATGAAATTCAACATACAAAAGAATCAAACTAGTGTATTACCGAAACTTAAAACACAAAAATGAAACGAAATTAGTATTTTTCAATTGTTAAAATATTTTTTACTTTATTTTTTCTTATATATTTTTAATAATTTCTATTACTACCATTTATTTTATTTTAAAAAATCAAATCTTTATTTTATTTTTTAAATCCTTATTGTGAAGTGCTCTTATGTTATTTATTATTATTATAAATATTTCTTCTATAAAAATTTTATGGATATGTGAAACTGATTTCTATGAAAAATACTTGTATAAGTTATCATTTTTAAATCATGTATTTTTTATTTACATATTTCATAAATTCTTTTTATAAAGAAACAAAAGAAAGCATTGATATTATTTTATCAATCTTGATATTAATTAAAATGTCTTAAAAGAGTTATAAGTTATGTATATAAAAAAATAAGTTTTACCTAAATAATTAAGTAAAGCCTTTTATATTTTTCAGTTACTAAAACAGATAATTTTACTAAACACTTTCAATACAATAAGTTAGTTTAACAGTTTTTAACTTTTAATAACTTTTCACTTTCAACTACTTTTACTAAATAAACACTTAGAACATGGACAAATCTTCATATTAATTCTTTATATTATTTATAATATCAACTTGTCTCTTACATCCTCTATCTTTAACTCCTCTATCTTTAACTGTTGTTACCTGTTGATGTAAAATGTCAATTTTAATCGATAAAAAATCATTTTTCACTAAAGAATAGTGTTTAACATGACCAATTTAAGAGACTAAATTGGTATTATAAATGAGGGGAAGATATAAATGTTTGATGTTGAAAACTGGAAGGCTTTTTGTTTTAAAAGAACACTCTCATAACCGGAGCATACAAGAGAAATCTAACGCATCTTGTTTCTTTGTAATGGCAAGGGGCAAAGCCTCTGTATCTTTAACTCTTAAATAAACGACATGCGTAGTGAAAAAAAAAAAAATTCTTGCGAACGTGTATTCTTAAGACAATGGATCCATCGTCGCTCTACCAAAACGATGACGTTTCGTCGCCATCACCCTCTCATTCACACACTCACCAAACTTCCCCTATATATTTGCACTCCTCCTCTTCCAACGACGACGTTTCACCTTCCAATTCCATCCAATCCACCAACCGTCGCCTCGATTACATGCTCCAATTCCTCGACCGCAAGCTCTCCGCCGACCACCGCCGCAACTCCTCCGGCTCCCGCCCCTCGCCCTTGCCGGAGTTCGTCGCCAAAGGCGGCGGCGCTGGCATCTTCAGGCTCCCCGCTCGCGCCGCCGTCCACCCCTTGCGCCCTCCGAGCCTCGAGCTGCGGCCGCACCCGCTCCGCGAGACTCAGATTGCGCGTTTCCTAGGGAGCATTGTGGTGACCGAGTCGCAGCTTTGGGCTGCTTCCGAGTGTGGTGTTCGCTTCTGGAACTTCAAGGATCTCTACGCGTCGTGGTGCGGCGTCGGCGGAGAAGAACGCGTCGCGAGGAGCGGCGACGAAGAGAGCGCGCCGTTTCTGGAATCGACGTGGACTTCCCCTACGCTGTGTTTGGTTGCGGATGAAAGGAACAGGTTGGTGTGGAGTGGACATAGAGATGGGAAGATTAAATGCTGGCATATGGATCATCAAAGTTCCGATGATAACAATTGCTATTGGAACAATAACTTCAAAGAAAGGTTGTCTTGGCATGCTCATCGTGGGCCTATTCTTTCCCTTACTTTCACTTCGCATGGTGACTCTTCGTTCTTCCTTCTTGACTTTACTACTACTGCTAGTACTACTACCACTGTGCTGTTGTTATACTTCGGTTTGTTTCGGTTAGGATGGTTTTTAGTGGCTGGATATCTAGAACTGTGGGATTTTGATTATATTTATAAGATGTTTTGAGTGTTCCGAAGAGGTTTTAGGGAGTTTGTTTGGACTTCTGTTTTATGATATAAGCACTTGCGCTGGAAATAGGGGCTTGGATGAGTGTATGAAAGTGGCTTTGGAACTTCCTGTAAGTTATTTTTTAGCTTGTTTTAATTAGTTTCGTGATGAAGTTTATGAAGATAAGCTTGTTGAGTTAGGCTCTTAAGATGTGTGCTATTGTGTAATAAGTTCGCATTTAATAGGTGCTTTGTTAGTTAGTTAATTAAGCTGTTTACCTGAGTGCACCCTAAGCCAGTAAAGATTCCAAACCAATTGAGGTTACTTGGAATAGGTTACTTGGAATACTTGGAATGGAAGTCTATGAAAGTTAAGTGGTGATATCTAGGTTACTATTACTATTAATATGAAAAAATTTGAGATGAATTAAATTGCCTGTGCGACCCGATGTTTATTGGTTGATTCACATGCTTGTTGTGAATGTGATACATTATTATCTCTTTTTTTTGCATCTTCTTGATCTAGGGGATCTGTGGTCGGGTTCAGAAGGAGGAGTTATAAAAATATGGCCCTGGGAGGCTCTTGAAAAATCTATTCATATGATGCAGGAAGAAAGGCCCCCGGCTGTCATATTTGTGGAGAGGTCCTATGTTGACTTAAGGAGCCAGCTATCTACAAATGGCTTTGGTAACATGCTAACTTCAGATGTAAAGTACTTAGTGTCTGATAATTCAAGAGCAAGAGTGTGGAGTGCTGGTTATTTTTCATTTGCTTTGTGGTAAGATTTACTCTCCTAACCTCACTTCTTGTTGGTATTGAACATTAGTATCGTAGATTCTTTTATATTTAGGATTATTTATAAATTTTCCTATCACGTGGTCACAGGAATGCAATTTGAAAAAAGATAGTAAATATATGTTGTTAGTCTATTATGATATCGAGAACAGTGCTATTGCCTTCCTATCCATTTTTAATGTATTGTATGGACAGAGATATGCTTTTGTACCTAAAGGATCTGGCTTGCATCTTGCTAATAACATGGCATTGGTTCTAGGATATCAATCTTTAAAAGATAAGCATATAATCTAAGAACTAGTGCGTTCTCTAGTTTTGTATATGGCGTATCCTGTATGTTCTGTTTTATTATGATGCATAATCCCTTGGTGGTACCCGATGTGTGTAAGATGTATAAAGAAATTATAACTAGACTGAGACTTGATAGTCATATATTCCTTATTCTTTTCTCTTTCCATGCATTGTGCTTAGCTATTGTACATCATCTCTGTGTGTTATTTGTACCTGTCAATTTAATGTATGCCAGTGCTTGTTAATTTACAGGGATGCTCGTACAAGAGAGCTACTGAAAGTTTTCAATTCTGATGGGCAGATTGAGAATCGGGTGGATATGTCCTCAATACAAGACTTTTTAGTTGAGCTTGTTTTAAGTTCTAGGAAAGACAAAACACAAAGTTCCATTGGGTTCTTTCAGCGTTCACGTAATGCCATAATGGGAGCAGCAGATGCTGTTCGTTGAGTTGCTGCAAAGGGAAGCTTTGGGGATGATAATAGAAGAACTGAAGCACTAGTGGTAACAATAGATGGAATGATTTGGACAGGGTGTACAAATGGCTTACTGGTGCAATGGGATGGAAATGGCAATCGCATACAAGATTTTCTTTACCATTCATTTGCTGTTCAGTGCCTGTGTACTTATGGCATGCAAATTTGGGTGGGTTATGTGTCTGGAACTGTCCAGGTGTTGGACCTCAAGGGTAATCTTATTGGAGGATGGGTGGCTCATAACAGTCCAATTGTAAAAATGATAGTTGGAGCTGGTTACATATTTGCATTGGCTAACCATGGTGGAATACGTGGTTGGAATATCACCTCCCCAGGACCTCTTGATAGCATATTGTGTTCCGAACTGAGTGGCAAAGAATTTTTATATACTAAAATTGAAAATTTTAAAATATTGAGTGGCACATGGAATGTCGGGCAAGGAAAAGCATCTCTAGATTCCCTTACTTCATGGCTAGGTTCTGTGGCATCAGATGTTGGCCATGTTGTTGTTGGGTTGCAAGAAGTTGAAATGGGTGCTGGATTTCTTGCAATGTCTGCTGCTAAAGAAACTGTAAGTCATCTTTTTTTGTAATGTTACTCGAAAGTTAGTACTCTGTTATTATCAGACAACTAGTGTAGTAGTTGTAAGAAAGGTAGTTGCCCTGTCAGTGTGAGTGTTTTTCTTTTCTACGCTTTTCATAAGATTTAACTTCAAAAATATTTGAATTTACTAAATACTAGTGGGATATCAGGTTGGCTCTTATAGCTGATATTACCACTCTTTGGTTTGTTGCATGGTTTTGATGGAAATCCGATTGAAATTTAGGAAGTGAAATGCATGGAATGTAATGCAATGAAGTGCAACATGTTGATCATGTCCTTTGGGATAATTCGAGTACAAGATTGACATGGACATTATAAAATTGGGATAAAAGAAAAGGGTGATGCGGAGAGAGGGAGAGGATTGGGTTAAAAAAAATTTAGCTAGAGACTCAAAGCTGCAATGGCAGGTTATTGTGTAGCGAGAGTGATAAGCTGTGGGTTAGAAAGGGAGACATGAAGGAAATCACCGGCATAGTTTTATATAGTAGTAATTTGGAAATTTTGTTCTTTCCATAGATTTAGGAATAAATAATGTTTTTCTTATGCTAGAGAAAAAAATATAGATAATAATACTTGTGGACCAGTTATCTTCTGTCTCTTTTACCTGATTAAAATTTCATGAATCCATCCAATCAGATCATTGCAGTCCATGCCTCATGATTTTGGCCATGAACCACCTTTCGTTGCTGCAAATGGGGCTTCCCAACTTTGCTGCATTGAATTCCTGCACTTAAATTTTAAAACCTGTGTCAATTTTTCTGCTTGTTATCCTGCACTTCTTCATTGTACAGTTCATTCAGTTGATCTTTAATCTGATATTGCATAAGGCACTCAAAAATGGTAGGAGAGTTTTTGGGACTGATCCATCTTAAATTCCTAATAGATCTATCATAATGGAGCTCGACACCAAAATAATTATGAATATCCCTTGTGTCGGGTCTCTTGCTTATTAGCACGCGAGTTACAGAAAATAAGAGTCAATTCTTGTTGTGAATTTTGTTCGTTGGAAATTTTGTAGATGGTTGGATTGTTCATGTGTCATTGTCAATGTCCTGTCATGACAGTCATCATGTTGTTATGTATATAATATAATTACATGAATATATATAATATAATTAATAGTTTTACCCAACTTTTCTTGTTTATAACCCTCCCCTATCCCCCCCGTCTCTCACAAACATATAGGTAGGATTGGAGGGAAGTTCTCTTAGGCAGTGGTGGCTGGATATGATAGACAAAACATTAGATGAAGGTTCAACATTTGAACGTATTGGATCCAGGCAACTTGCAGGCTTGGTCATTGCTGCATGGTGAGTATATATGAGTAGGAATGCATATGATCTGGTGAAGCCTTTGACATGTCAGAAAAAATGCCTGCTGTTTGTTATATAAGGCAATATCATGTGATGTCTGTTAAATTTTAGCAATTTGAATACATATTGCTCTGTATAGTTTCTTGTGTACAATGTGTCGGATTATTGTCTGCTTTCATTTCTAGTTGTTATAAATGCTATTTTGGTTTTGCATTGAAAATATGGATATGGATCCCTAATTGTAAACCTGAATTCAAATATCAACTATTTTGTTGTTCAAGTTGAATTTATTCATTATGTATGTTCTTCCTTGCTGTTTTCTTCACCTAAAGTAGTTGAATTTTTCTTCATCAGGGTTAAAACCAACATAAGATTTCATGTTGGGGATGTTGATGTGGCAGCAGTTCCATGTGGCTTCGGACGTGCTATTGGCAATAAGGTGGGTCTGCACCATCTCACTCCATTTTTGCTAGTAAAATGTGTATGAAGATGTGACAGTTTCTCTTCTTAGTAGAGTATATATGAGTAGGAAAGCATATGAACTGGTGAAGCCTTTGACATGTCAGAAAAAATGCCTGCTGTTTGTTATATAAGGCAATATCATGTGATGTCTGTTAAATTTTAGCAATTTGAATACATATTGCTCTGCATAGTTTCTTGTGTACAATGTGTCGGATTATTGTCTGCTTTCAGTTCTAGTTGTTATAAATGCTAGTTTGGTTTTGCATTGAAAATATGGATATGGATCCCTAATTGTAAACCTGAATTCAAATATCAACTATTTTCTTGTTCAAGTTGAATTTATTCATTATGTATGTTCTTCCTTGCTGTTTTCTTCACCTAGAGTAGTTGAATTTTTCTTCTTCAGGGTGAAAAGCAGCATAAGATTTCATATTGGGGATGTTGATGTGGCAGCAGTTCCATGTGGCTTCGGACGTGCTATTGGCAATAAGGTGGGTCTGCACCATCTCACTCCATTTTTGCTAGTAAAGTGTGTATGAAGATGTGACAGTTTCTCTTCTTAGTAGAACTCTAAGTAGGTCATGATCATAAATCTCATTTTTGCCAGGTTTAGTTTCATTGAACAGTCTAACATGGATACTTAAAGGGTTTAGAGTCAATTCTTGTTGTGAATTTTGTTCGTTGGAAATTTTATAGATGGTTGGATAGTTCATGTGTCATTGTCAATGTCCTGTCATGACAGTCATCATGTTGTTATGTATATAATATAATTACATGAATATATATAATATAATTAATAGTTTTACCCAACTTTTCTTGTTTATAACCCTCCCCTATCCCCCCGTCTCTCACTAACATATAGGTAGGATTGGAGGGAAGTTCTCTTGGGCAGTGGTGGCTGGATATGATAGACAAAACATTAGATGAAGGTTCAACATTTGAACGTATTGGATCCAGGCAACTTGCAGGCTTGGTCATTGCTGCATGGTGAGTATATATGAGTAGGAATGCATATGAACTGGTGAAGCCTTTGACATGTCAGAAAAAATGCCTGCTGTTTGTTATATAAGGCAATATCATGTGATGTCTGTTAAATTTTAGCAATTTGA